>CM076265.1:37395850-37400850 GCA_038380795.1 Pyrocephalus nanus
ACGGTCTATAGCATTTCACTTAAACTCTTAGTTGAAAAGAACATTGGTTACTCTAGCATGGGACTGGAAACATAGTAAAGGTGGCAAATCCAATCTCTTAAAAGGTCTCATCCTCATGTTATCCAAAATCGTTTTGCATATTACTTCTATGTTTTTTAACACCTAACCTCAAGTCAGACATGAGCAATTAAAGAATTGCTCCTTTAAGCAAAATTGCTTGGATGTGAAGAAAATGTACATTTTTTTCTGAGTTATTGCTTAGTAGGAATAGTACTTTTCTGATAGTCAGAAGGAAGAAGCAATACTAAAAGGACTAATGGACTTTCTTGGGACAAATCTTGGTAGAGCTGAATACCTGTACTTTATTTGAATGTAAGAGATTAACATGCAAGAAGTCTTTCACTGCAACTGTATGTTCCCGGATCTTAGCAGAACATACTTTTGGTAACAGCATTTCCTGTGCTTAGATTGACATCAGGCACAAGGATAGCTGTCCACAGGGATAGAACTAAAGCATGAATTTGGAGTCTCAGTAATATTCTGTTACTTTTAGATTTCTAGATTTTTACTCTAAAAATCCATTTTTCCTATTGAAATTTAAAAACCGCTAGGAGCCTGTAAAAAGAGTAAATAAATGGCCAGTAAAATGATGTTACTGTTACCAGTCAAATACTACAAGCAAAATGTAGAGGAGAGTCACTCCTTTCCCACTCGAATTTTCATGTCAGTAAAGTGTGAATCTTAAAAGCCCAGTTTGAAAGTATTCAAACTATAGCATGCATAGCAATTAAATAGTTTCTTTGGGTCATTTCAAAACCAAGGAAATTAAAAACATAAAATTACATTAACACCTCACTGAACACTGAATTTCCTCAAACTGAGTTTAGCTATGGGAAATTGTATTTCTTATAAAGTTTTAAAGCCCCATCCACCTTCAGTTAGGGTATGAGAGTCCCAAATTCACTCATTTGGCATTCTTAGTATCTCAGGAAAAGTATGCAGGAATGGAATCTTTATTTCTTATTTGTATAATCCTCTTCAAGTCATATAATATGAACAGTTCACTTTGTGGCTGGACTTAATATATTTGCTAGAAGGCTATATAGTTTTTTGACTTTTCCTGAATCTTCATGTGTGCCCGGCACCTCCCGAACTGCAGCACCTGTTGATGCACCCAAGCCGGTTTCAGACTTGTTAATTTGGGTATTCCCAGCAGCAGTGTTAAGCAGCTTGCACTCATCTCTGTTGCAAAATTCACCTCAAATATGGGTAAATATCCGGAAGAATCAGCTGGAAACAACTGTTATTATTTCTCAGAGTTGTCTGTGTCTAAAAAAGAAACTCTTTTATTTGTTTTACTAGTCCTTTTAACAGGTAAAGGGATTAATGTAGGCATGTGTAATAAAACCCAAAAAATCAGGATAGGGCCCAGAACCTTGGAGACATCCACCTCAATTTTTGTTTTACTTTTCTCTTTAATTATACATTCAGACAAGAATGGTTTATTTGGACTATGATCCTGTTGTTTTTTAAAGGCACTTAAGATGTTACCACCCCACTTACACACTGTGACCTCTGACACAGATTAATGACACCAAAGGGGAGGGAAGAGCATGGGCAACTTGTTCACTTGTCAGTTTTCCCATTCACTGCCAAGATATTAATATAAGCCAAAATCAGCGGTGTTTTTACTAGTGGCTAAACTGAGCCGTGAATTGCAGCTGCTAAGAAGCAGATGCACCATGCTTGGCAACCTTAGGCAGAAAGATGGCAGAAACACACCGAGCAGACACCTTTGAAATTATCTCAGCCAGAATCATCAGAGTTTTTTGCGTCAGAGTTGCATATCTATGAAAGCAGGGAAGGCAAGCCTATAGAAACGAATCTGCAACCTTGCTCTGTGGTAGTGCACCATCACAGGGATGGGTGCCTCCTATGACAAGGTTTCAGTGCAAGTGCTGTCACCGGAGTTTCTCTTCTTGTGAAGTCACAACACTTGAGAATACTCTACATAACCTGTTAGTCCAGTTGCCTTATTTTCTTTGATTAAGCAAGTACTCTGTTTCAGAGTCTTCCATGAAGTCAAAGAACATTTTGATGAGCTGCTGTTCTCCCCACCTAGTGCTACCAGCTTCTGCTTCTTTCATTTGCATTTGCAGAGCTTAGAGTTTCCTCCTGTCTGCAGCTTTTAGTTGGACAGATACTAGAAATGTAGTTAGGAGACCCATTTACAGCAAATGCAAACAGGCTACTAGAATTACAGTGTCAAAGAGTCTATTAGTACCAACTAATCTGAGGTAAAAGCACATCAGCCTGCAGCCACTACATATATTTCCTGTCCATTCTTGCACACCAGAGATGATAATCTACAAGTAGAATTTTCACTTTCTTTCTGATTGATTTTCAGACTCCTAGAACAGTCATCCCTGAACATCCCAGGTTCACGGCTCCTGTTTTTAGATAGAGATACAGCTGCTATAAAATAGCTGTTCCATGAGCTGCTCTAAGCTGCCCTGAAGTACTCACAAGTAGGAATCTAAGGGTATCCTATACATAGCTTCACATGTTATGTTCTGTCCTGAATGCAGTTCAGCCAGAACATCAGAGCTTGAGTCCATGGAATGCCATAGTGAGTGGGTATGCTGAGGAACTGAATATAGATACAAGCTATGCCAGTGTAAATACCATGAGACTTGCCGGTTAGTTTGTCTGGCAATTTTTTTCAAGTTGATTGAGTTATATTATTACATGGTGCCTACAATGTACAATAAATGCCTTAAAAAAGTTACCATGAAAGTTTAAACTACAAACCAAACAGCTGTGTCTTGTTTCCAACATCATTCGCTAGTAACGCATTCATTTGGAAACACTGTGATATGTGTTGTGATACCTATTAAATTCTGTAAACATGATGACAATAAGGAATGCCAAATATTTTTTGAAGACCTTTTGGCAATGTATTTCAAAACCAGCATGAAAGTAATTTTTTCTTTACTTACTTTGACAGGTGAATTATTTACTGCCTAGTGTAGTTTTCTGAATAGCTGAAGTTTTCTATCAATGAGATAAATTTAAAGTCAGGCAAGGGAAGCCATTTCACTAACCCTGCATCCAACCCCATTCCCAAGGCAGTTTGACTGTATCTACAGCACTTTCTGCTGTACTGCAAATGTCAAACAGAAGGTATAATGGATTTAATATTAGTGCTGGCCAAGGTGTTGAGGGAGCTGTTAATAATGTCACTCCAGTTATTGATCTGAGGCCTTTAGAAACCAAAGAAAAGTGAGAGATCCCCAAATGGGGAAAGGCACAACAGTGGCTGGTTTTTATTGCCAATATATTTCTACATATAGAGTGCTGACTTTCTGGAATTATGTGATCATCATTAATCTTTGAGAGATTTTTGGAATCATTATGTGGTAGGATAATATCAGGATGACCTGTGTGCATGCTAATGTTAAAACTTGCTTTCATTTCAGTCACGAGTCAGCTTTAAAAGGTACAATAGTAATGGCAAAAATAGTCATATAAATCTTCAGTTGTAGAGAAATTTTATTCATTCTGTAATCATGTACTGGTGAGGTTGAGATACCTGGATTTGATTCTTACTAAGAACATTGTCGTTTCATCTGTCTGTTAACCTGCAATGTGTGTAGCTGCTATTGCAGGAGGATAGATTTTTCCTAATTATAACAGTCATGGCTCTGCTACCTCTGTTTACCACAGAGCTAAATTTGACTCTGAGTTTGTATTAGGTTCTTTTAGGTTCCTTTGCCATAGTTAATCCTTCAGGATTAACTTGTAGTGTTTTGTTCTGAAATAGAAATAGGTTCTTTGAATAAATGCATGCTTTCTTCCTTCAACTAAATTTTGCAATCTTATGGCATTTTATACAAGGGGAATCTCTGATGTCTTTAGCTAGCAATTAATAAATGAAAGTAAAATGTAGAATTAGTGTTTAATGTACATCCAGTAATCATATAGTTCCTTTCCATGTTTATACAAGATAAATAGAGATAGGTCCAGCAGAAGACTTGGAAAGGTTATCTGTTGGATCAAAGAGGAAATTTATCTCTACCACAGCTAGGCCATAGAGTAGATCCACTAGACAGAAATATGTACGCACACAAGTGCTAAATACAGTGTATAAGTGTATGTGTATATATATGTAAGTATTTATGTACATACAAGATGCATTTGGTAAGATGTGAAGTCATCTAGTGCAAGTGTATTTACTGTATTACAAAATCAGGCAAATATATTTATTATATTTTGAAATTCCAAATCAGTATAAACAGAAAAATAATCTACCTTTGCTTTTATTTGATCCCCATGTACTGTGATAAACACATACTTAAATAGAATTGATTTTTAGGCACAAATTCTATTAACTCTTCCATGACTACAGGAAGACTAACAAGTAGAATCTCTGTTGCACTCAGGACAGACCGGTATTTAATATGTCTGTAAGGTCTTTGGAAACATGCAAGAAGAAACTAAAAATATGGCAGGAGGATTGGAGAATGCATGAACTTTCTACTGTACTCCTTCCCTTACTTAATAAAGAGAAATTCATAGGTGAAGTAAACTGGAGAGTGTCTGCTTGCTTGTATTGATTTCTCCAACTGCTTTCTTCAGATCTATTTGATTTGGGCTCTGAGGTCAAGGTTTCTGTTTCTCTGATCATGTGTCTGTAGCAGTACCAATGGAGCGTGTTCCTATGCCAGCTAAAGGGTTGTGAGAAATAAGACTAACTTATCTTCCTGGATATCCCCAGTCTTGCGTGGGATTGTTCTTGGTCATACAGCTTAGTCTGGAAAAATCAGAGTAATTGTGTTTCCATCTTCTGCCATTTACCTTTTATGTTCAGTCTACATGTGCATTTAGAATACATTCCATTCATTTTTGTACACAGACATAATGTTCATTTCATTCTTCCGTTAGAAATGCTTTGTTCTGAAATCTTCCAGAGTTCTTATTTTGTGCCCTTCTCTCAGCTC